>CM024211.1:31009242-31033072 GCA_013435755.1 Amphilophus citrinellus
TTTGAATGTTCATCATTTCACTGTTTGACACAATAAAGATTCATTCAAAGAAATTCTGCTTCCTGTGGTCTTTCTAACATCCACACTGAGAAACTTTGACCACAGCTACACTTGTTCTTCACTGACAGCACGACTACATCAGCGTCTGTTCTTTATTTCCAGCTCCAATCCTACGCTCCAAAATCATTTTCAGCACAACTTCATGAGTTTGTATTTGGAGGATTTTAGCAGCACTGATTATGGCTGCCACACAGAAACTGCAGGTCCCTTCACTCAGGAACCTTCCTGTTGCTGCACGTCTTCAACTAACATCAATACTGCAAGTAACACATGTAAAACAGGATATCGATGCAAATGTGTTCTCAGTAATTATGCAGCACATTATTCATCAATCACACCTGCTCTCCTCCAGAGAGGAGCTGCACAACTCTGCAGCGTTTTGGTAGAACGTAAGGTATATCCTTATTTTCCTAAACATCCAAACTCACCAACACACTCAATTATTCACATGTATACAGCGTGCATGAATCCACATGGTACAAACATCACCAACATCCACTGACACATTACTGAGGAGTCTCGCATACTTGGATCCTTTGAGCTCTGCAGGTCTATTTTCCTAAGTCCTTGAAAAGGGTCCTTCACATCTTCCCTTCACCTCACTAACACTTCCTGCATAGGAAGCAGATTTTATTCCAGTCTGGAGGTTTATGAAACTCTTAAAAGTCTGAAACATATCAGCATATTAGCAAGTTACAGAAGAAGAGGGAGACCCAAACAGGAGATCACACCATGATCTGCAGCACTTCTCAGAACCAGAATCAGGATCAGAACCAGAATCAGAATCAGGATCAGAATCAGGATCAGAATCAGGATCAGAATCAGAATCAGAATCAGAATAGCTTTATTGTCATTATATGTCGAATATAATGAAATTACAGGTGCTTTTCCCAATTTGCAGCATATAGTACAGAATACATAAAGGAGAATAGAAGAAGATAAATAAAACATAAATAAGACATATAAAACACTTTGTACACATATGTTTAAATTATATTTACTCAATTCTGTTCCACTGCGAGCTGGAGGCCACCCCCCTGATGAAGCCAACAGGACTGCATCATCTGCAAGGAGCAGAGATGAGACTCTGAGGCCACCAAGGAAGAAGCCTTCTGCCACCTGGCTACGCCTAGAAATTCTGTCCATAAAAATTATGAACACAATCGGTGACAAAGGGCAGCCCTGACAGAGTCCAACACCCACAAGAAACAAATCTGACTTATTATCAGCTATACGGACCAAGCTCTCACTGCAGTTGTACAGAGACTGAAGGGCCCGCAACAACGGGCCAGACGCCCCATACTCCCGCAGGACCTCCCACAGCATACCCGAGGAACACAGTCGAATGCCTTCTCCAAGTCCCCAAAGCACATGTAGACTGGTTGGGCAAACTCCCACGCACACTCAAATATCCTTGAGAGGATAAAGAGCTGGTCCAGCTTTCCACGACCAGGACAAAAAGTGCATCGTTCTTCTTGGATCCGAGGTTCGACTAACGGGCGGACCCTCCTTTCTAGCACCCTGGCATCATCATGGTGCTCTGAAAGGCCTCTGATCAACGCGGAGCACAGAGGCAGAACACACATGCAGACACACAGAGTCAGTCAGCTGCAGCCGTCCTCAGCTCATAAAACGCTTCGACCTACTTAGATATGAAAATAATAAATAAAATAAAACTATTTTTATGCGTCAGGTTGATTTTTTTTAACCTGATTGAAACATATAATATTAATTAATATAATTTTTAGACATTTTTCCACGTTCCAAAATGAATTTTGTTTTAATCAAATGTTTAAAATTTTGAAAAATATTCAGTGTACCTGAGATAAATTCTGTATGTCCTACAAATGGTCACACAACAGTTTATTCATTATTAATAATTTTTCCTGGTGGGGTTTCTTCCTCTGTTTTCACAGTGCTATTAAACATTACCTTCTCTTTTTAAACTGTTATATTTACCTCATACACCGTTCTCCCACTTTGGCCTCATTTGAGCTCAAATACAAGAAACATGAAGACAAAATATTTTGAATATATTTAAAGTCTTTGAGCTGTGGCTCTGCTTGTTTTGGACACAGACAAAAATTAATCTGTCAGCTGTGGACCTTTTTTATTCTCATTATTAATATGCATTATTACTTTATGAGTCAAGATTTCTGTTTTTCATCTGTAGTGTCTGAAATGCCTATGTGAAACTGCATTCATGTTGTCTCCTAAAGGTGTAGGAAAATTCCAGTAAGGGGCCTCTCAGTTTGGGAGCTCATCTGCATTCCTTATCTTTACCAAAAAAGGAAAGGTATTTATTGGGGGTCTTTGAGTCCCACCAAAAACTGGTAGAAACCAGTCTAGGTGTGACAACATGTTTATCAGATGTTAAAGCCTATATAAGGCTGTAAGTTTCTTTGTTCAGTGTGTAGAAGATCATTGGCTTCCTTCTTACCCAGATGTCTCGAGCGTCTGTTTTGACATTGTCTTTTTTATAATAAACCTTATGTTATTCTATAAAGACTGTGTTGACCAAGAATTTCTTCAAACACAACATCATGGCATCAAGATCAAGAAACCACACATCCATTTCATCAACCAGAGGTCCTCACTGTTTCCTTCCTCTCCTTCCCAAATATCTGGTCCTGCATCTCATATCAGTTGAAATCACAGCTCTGTTGTTGGTGTTTGTGGTGATGATGAAGACAGAGACAAGAACATCATTTGAGGGAATGAATGAGTGGACTGTTTTACTGGTACTCTTCTCTTCATCTGAGGAAAATATCTTAATGTATCAGTGTGTGCAGTACCTTCCAGCTGCAGCAGTCAGTTCAGGTTCTCTTGAGTGAAATCAGTCCCAGATCATCTGCATGAAAAATAACCTGGATTCCTCTGCTAATAGGAGACTCAGGTGCGTGGAGGGACTGGGATCTGTGGGTTGCCTCCTGGCCAGGCCCCTCCTGTGTCTCCCCAGTGCATTGCTCCTCATTCTCCCCCTCCAAACATTTCATTTGGGCCTTCCACAGCTTTCTGCATGTGCACTTCATGCTTGTGGTCAACCCAGTTCCAAGGGTCATTAACCTTTGGTCCGTATTTCTTTAGGGCTTTCTGTAGTTTATTACTATTACTAGACTTCTCATTAATGTACACTCAGTACCCCATCTTGACAGAAAGAAACAGAAATGTAGAAATTTTTTGCAAATTTATTAACAAAGAAAAACTGAAATATCACATGGTCATAAGTATTCAGACCCTTTGCTCAGTAAAATGGTAAACGGACTAGTTCTTATATAGCGCTTTTCTACTCAGTCTGAGCACTCAAAGCGCTTATACATGTTTTACATTTACCCATGCACACCCATTCATACAAGCACTTCCATGATTTACTAAGCTAAGTGCTTTAATTATCTAACATTCACACTCCAACGGTTGTATCGGAGAGCAACTTGGGGTTAAGTATCTCGCCCAAGGATACACTGGCATGCAGCCTGGAGCAGCCAGGAATCGAACCGCTGACCTTTCGATCAGTAAGTGACCTGCGCTACCTCCTGAGCAACAGCCACCCCACTCAGTATTGAGTAGAAGCACCTTTTTGAGCTAGTACAGCCATGAGTCTTCTTGGGAATGATGCAACAAGTTTTCCACACCTGGATTTGGGGATCCTCTGCCATTCTTCCTTGCAGATCCTCTCCAGTTCCGTCAGGTTGGATGGTGAACGTTGATGGACAGCCATTTTCTGGTCTCTCCAGAGATGCTCATTTGGGTTTAGGTCAGTGCTCTGGCTGGACAAGTCAAGAATGGTCACAGAGTTGTTCTGAAGCCACTCCTCTGTTATAGTAGCTGTGTGCTTAGGGTCATTGTCTTGTTGGAAGGTGAACCTTCAGCCCACTCTGAGGTCCTGAGCACTCTGGAAGATGTTTTCTTCCAGGATATCTCTGTACTTGACTGCATTCATCTTTCCTTCAATTGCAACCAGTCATTCTTTCCCTGCAGCTGAAAAACACCCCCATAGCATGATGCTGCCACCATCATGTTTCACTGTTGGGATTGTATTGGGCAGGTGATGAGCAGTGCCTGGTTTTCTCCACACATACTGCTTAGAATTAACACCAAAAAGTTCGATCTTCGTCTCATCAGACCAGAGAATCTTATTCCTCATAGTCTGGGAGTCCTTCATGTGTTTTTTGGCAAACTCTATGCAGGCTTTCATATGTCTTCACTGAGGAGAGGCTTCCATTGGGCCATGCTGCCATAAAGCCCCGACTGATGGAGGGCTGCAGTGATAGTTGACTTTGTGGGTGTCATGATCCTGGGCCGGTGGCCCAGTGCTTTGTGTTCTTTTGGTTATGTTTTGTTATCTCTGATTATATTTATTTGGTTTCTTTCATGTGGGTCTTCAGTTGGTTATGGATTTGAGTTTAGTCGGGGTTTGTATCCTTTTCTTGTCTTTCCACGTCTCAGTGTTCAGCGTTTATTAGTTACTGGCCTCCATCCATCCATTTTCTTCCGCTTATCCGGGGCCGGGTCGCGGGGGCAGAAGCCTAAGCAGAGAAGCCCAGGCTTCCCTCTCCCCAGCCACCTCCTCCAGCTCATCCGGAGGGACCCCAAGGCGTTCCCAGGCCAGCCGAGATACATAATCTCTCCAGCGTGTCCTGGGTCTACCACGGGGCCTCTTCCCGGTGGGACATGCCTGGAACACCTCACCCAGGAGGCGGCCAGGAGGCATCCTAATCAGATGCCCGAGCCACCTCAACTGGCTCCTTTCGATGTGGAGGAGCAGCGGCTCTACTCTGAGCCCCTCCCGGATGGCCGCACTCCTCACCCTATCTCTAAGGGAGAGGCCAGCCACCCTTCGAAGGAAACTCATTTCTGCCGCTTGTATTCGCGATCTTATTCTTTCGGTCACTACCCAGAGCTTGTGACCATAGGTGAGGGTAGGAACGTAGATCGACCGGTAAATCGAGAGCTTCGCTTTTACGCTAAGCTCCCTCTTCACCACGACGGACCGGTGCAGCGTCCGCATCACTGCGGAAGCAGCCCCGATCCGCCTGTCGATCTCCCGTTCCCTTCTCCCATCACTCGTGAACAAGACCCCGAGATACTTGAACTCCTCCACTTGGGGCAAGAACTCGTTCCTGAGCCGGAGAGGGCACTCCACCCTTTTCCGGCTGAGGACCATGGCCTCAGACTTAGAGGTGCTGATTCTCATGCCAGCCGCTTCACACTCGGCTGCGAACCGTTCCACTGCGAGCTGGAGGCCCCCCCCTGATGAAGCCAACAGAACCGCATCATCTGCAAAAAGCAGAGATGAGACTCTGAGACCACCAAGGAAGAAGCCTTCCGCCACCTGGCTACGCCTAGAAATTCTGTCCATAAAAATTATGAACAGAATCGGTGACAAAGGGCAGCCCTGACGGAGTCCAACACCCACAGGAAACGAATCCGACTTATTACCGGCTATACGGACCAAGCTCTCACTGCGGTTGTACAGAGACTGAATGGCCCGCAACAACGGGCCAGACACCCCATACTCCCGCAGAACCTCCCGCAGGACACCCCGAGGGACACGGTCGAATGCCTTCTCCAAGTCCACAAAGCACATGTAGACTGGTTGGGCAAACTCCCACGCGCACTCGAATATCCTTGAGAGGATAAAGAGCTGGTCCAGCGTTCCACGACCAGGACGAAAACCGCATTGTTCCTCCTGAATCCGAGGTTCGACTAACGGATGCACCCTCCTTTCCAGCACCCTGGCATAGACCTTACCGGGGAGGCTGAGTAGTGTGATCCCCGAAAGTTGGAGCACACCCTCCGGTCTCCCTTCTTAAAGATGGGGACCACCACCCCGGTCTGCCAATCCAATGGCACTGCCCCAGATCTCCACGCGATGTTGCAGAGGCGTGTCAACCAAGACAGCCCTACAACATCCAGAGCCTTCAGGAACTCAGGGCGAATCTCGTCCACCCCAGGGGCTCTGCCACCAAGGAGTTGTTTAACTACCTCAGTGACCTCACCCCCAGTGAGGTCACCAAGGAGTTGTTTAACTACCTCAGTGACCTCACCCCCAGTGATGGTCAAGTCATCCCCCTCATCCCCAGACTCTGCTTCCACTACAGAAGGCGTGTCAGTGGGATTCAGGAGGTCCTCGAAGTATTCCTTCCACCGTCCGACTATAACCTCAGTTGAAGTCAGCAGCACCCCCCCCGCACTATAAACAGTGTGAGTGAAGCACTGCTTTCCCCTCCTGAGTCGCCTGACGGTTTGCCAGAATCGCTTCGATGCCGTCCGAAAGTCTTTTTCCATAGCCTCACCGAACTCCTCCCACACCCGAGTTTTTGCTTCGGCCACTGCCCGAGCCGCATTCCGCTTGGCCTGTCGATACCTGTCAGCTGCCTCCGGAGTCCCACAGGCTAACCAAGCCCGATAGGACTCTTTCTTCAGCTTGATGGCTCCCTTCACCTCCGGTGACCACCATCTGGTTCGGGGGTTACCACCACGACAGGCACCAACCACCTTGCAGCCACAGCTCTGAGCAGCAGCCTCAACAGTGGAGGTGCGGAACATGGTCCGTTCGGACTCAATGTCCTCAGCCTCCCTCGGAATGCTGTCGAAGTTCTGCCGGAGGTGGGAGTTGAAGATCTCCCGGACTGGGGCTTCTGCCAGGCGTTCCCAGCGCACCCTCACAATACGTTTAGGTGCGCCAGGTCTGTCCAGCATCTTCCCCCGCCACCTGATCCAACTCACCACCAGGTGGTGATCAGTTGACAGCTCAGCTCCTCTCTTCACCCGAGTGTCCAGAACATACGGCCGCAGATCTGATGATACGATTACAAAATCGATCATCGACCTGCGACCTAGGGTGTCCTGGTGCCATGTGCACTTATGGACATCCTTATGTTCGAACACGGTGTTCGTTATGGACAAACTGTGGTTTGCACAGAAGTCCAATAACAAAACACCATTCGGGTTCAGATCGGGCAGGCCGTTCCTCCCAATCACGCCCCTCCAGGTCTCACTGTCATTGCCCACGTGAGCGTTGAAGTCTCCCAGCAAGACTATGGAGTCACCAGATGGAGCACTCTCCAGCACCCCGCCCAGCGACTCCAAAAAGGGTGGGTACCCTGAACTGTCATTCGGCGCATAAGCGCAAACAACAGTCAGGACCCGTTCCCCAGCCCGAAGGCGCAGGGAAACTACCCTCTCGTCCACCGGTGAAAACTCCGACGTACAGGCAGCAAGCCGGGGGGATACAAGAATACCCACCCCAGCTCGCCGCCTCTCACCGAGGGCAACTCCAGACTGGAACAGAGTCCAGCCCTTCTCCAGGAGACTGGTTCCAGAGCCCAGGCCATGCGTTGAGGTGAGCCCAACTATATCTAGCTGGTATCTCTCAACCTCACGCACTAGCTCAGGCTCCTTCCCCACCAGAGAGGTGACATTCCATGTCCCAATAGCCAGTTTCGGTAGCCAGGGATCGGTCCGCCAGGGCCTCCGCCCTCGGCCACCGCCCGACACACACTGCACCCGACCCCTACGACACCTTCTGCGGGTGGTGGGCCTACAGGAGGGCGGGCCCATGTAACCTCTTCGGGCTGCGCCCGGCCAAGCACCACGGGCTAATGCCTGGCCACCAGACGCTCTCCCTCGAGCTCCCTCCCCAGGCCTGGCTCCAGGGTGGGGCCCCGGTAACCCTATCCCGGGCAGGGTAAACTGTTCCCTTGTTTTTTCATTCATAAGGGTCTTCTGAACCGCTCTTTGTCTGGACCCTCACCCAGGACCAGTTTGCCATGGGAGACCCTACCAGGGGGACAAGCCCCCAGACAACATAGCTCCTGGGATCACTGGGACACACAAACCCCTCCACCACGATAAGGTGGTGATTCACGGAGAGGGTTACTGGCCTCTTGTCTGTTATTTCCTTATGTTGTGCTTCGTCTGCATTTGTGTCTTTGTTTACTTCCTGTTTTAGTTTGATAGTCTAGTACTCCCTGTGTGTCCTGTCTAGTTTCGCTTCCCCTGTTTAATTAGTTAGATTCTGTTCACCCGTGCCCAGTGTTCCCCAGCTGTTTCTTGTTACCCACCATTACCTCCTGTATGTATTTAAGCCCCTGGGTTTGCTCTGTTCTTTGTTGTGTCCTTGTCTCTGCATGGTCAGTGTTGTCTTCACTGCCCTGCTGTGTGCGTCATGTTTTATGCCATGTTCTTAGTTCTTATGTCCATAGTTATGTTTATGTTTAGTAACAGGTACTGCTGGCACCTGTCCAGACTTTGTTAATTAAAGTCCAAGCTAAATTATAAGCTCTTGCCTCTGAGTCCTGCATTGGGGTTACGTTCTGCACCAGCAGAACGTAACAGTAGGACACGACCACGAGATGGACCCCGCGGACTCTAGTGAAATTGTACGGGAGGTGGAAGAAATAGTTCATAAGTTAATGGACTATATCTTGTGGATTCTAAATGCCAGAGACAAGTGTGAGAGACTTCTGTAACTCACCTTTTGCAGTGGATTCATTTCCTCCACGCCCTGGCTTCAAGAGTGCCCTACCACAGCTTCTCTGGCTCACTCAATCATTTCCCTCCGAGATAATCTTCAGTATGAACTGTTTCACATTGGCCACCCAGTTAAGGAGGTGGATTTATCCTCCCTGCTTCAAGTTGTTGCCACCTCACCTCTCTTTCTTCCTTTTACCCATCAACTTACCTGCTCCACGCTGTCACCGCCGCCGGAGCGGATCACGCCGTCACCTCCACCGGAGCAGGCTACGCTGCCCACGTCCCCACAGCCGCCAGCTGCAGTCTCTCACCGCCAGCCGCAGCCCTTCACAGCCAGCTGCCTGCTGCAGTCCCTTGCCACCACCCGCCAGCGCCACCAGCTTCAGAGCCTCCATGTCAGCAGCCACAGCTACATTCCTCACACCCGCCTGCAGCAGCCCCACGTCAGCCGCCTGCAGCAGCCCCACGTCAGCCGCCTGCAGCAGCCCCACGTCAGCCAACAGCCTCAGAGCCTTCATGTCAGCCGCCTAAAGCAGCCCCACGTCAGCACCCAGAGCCTCCTCTTCAGCCATCACAGCTGCAAGCTGCAGCAGCCCCCAAGCCACAACCATGCTCCATGACGCCCACGTCGCCTGCAGTAGCAGCCGCCAAGCCACGACCACGTTCCCTTGTGCCCACGCCAGCCGTAGCAGCTCCTGTTCCCCCAGCTCCAGTTCTCCCAGCTCCTTTAGCCTCTGCCCCCTTAGCTTTACCTTCAGAACCCATAGCTCCTGCTCCCTCAGCCTGCCCTTTAGCCTCCGTCCCCATTCAGGTCCCCTCAGCATCAGTCCCCCTAGCTCCAAAGCCCTCTGCTCCTGCTCCAGTTCCCCCAGCTCCTGTTCTCCCAGCTCCCTTAGCTCCAGCTCCCTCTGCTCTCCCAGCTCCCTTAGCTCCAGCTCCCTCTGCTCACCCAGCTCCCTTAGCTCCAGCTCCCTCTGCTCTCCCAGCTCCCTTAGCTCCAGCTCCCTCTGCTCACCCAGCTCCCTTAGCTCCAGCTCCCTCTGCTCACTCAGCTCCCTTAGCTCCAGCTCCCTCTGCTCACTCAGCTCCCTTAGCTCCAGCTCCCTCTGCTCACTCAGCTCCCTTAGCTCCAGCTCCGTCCCTCTGCTCACTCAGCTCCCTTAGCTCCAGCTCCCTCTGCTCACCCAGCTCCCTTAGCTCCAGCAGCTCCAGCAGCTCCAGCTCCCCTCGGCTCCCTCAGCCCCCTTAGCTCCAGCAGCTCCAGCTCCCCTCGGCTCCCTCAGCCCCCTTAGCTCCAGCAGCTCCAGCTCCCCTCGGCTCCCTCAGCCTGCCCTTTAGCCTCCGTCCCCGTTCAGGTCCCCTCAGCTAGCTCCCTAGTCCCCTTAGCTTCCTTGGTTCCCTCTGCAGCTCCGGTGCCTTCAGCTCCCTCAGCTCCTTTGTTCCCCTTGGTGTCTTCGGTCCCCTCAGTCCCCTCAGCCTCAGCTTTGGTCCCCTCAGGCCCCTCCACTTTAGTTTTGGTCCCTCCTTTGATCCCTTCAGTCCTCTCAGCTCCCTCGGCTTTAGCTTTGGTGCCCCCAGCCAAACCCCTCAGTTTTGCTCCCCTCTGTGTTAGGCTTCAGCTCCTTTGGTCCCCTCTGTCCCCTTAGTCTCGGTCCCTCAGGTCCCTTCCTTAGCCTTGGTCCCCTCTGTATTATCAGGCCCTTCATCTGCTCCCTCAGTCCACCCTGTAGCTCCCCCAGGTCCCTCGGCCCCAGTCCCTTTAATTTCACTCCCTTCAGTCCCCTCTGGTCCCTCCTCAGCTCCGATCCCTTATGGTCCCACCACTTTGGTCCCCTCTGTGTCTTCGGTCCCCTCAGGTCCCTCAGTCCCCTCAGCTTCAGCTTCGGTCCCCGCAGTTTTAGTCCCTACACCTTCAGCTTTAGCCCCTCAGGTTCCCTCTGCTCAGGTCCCCTTAATCCCTCAGGTTCCCTCTGCTCAGGTCCCCTTAATCCCTCAGTTCCCTCTGCTCAGGTCCCCTCAGTTCCCTCTGCTCAGGTCCCCTCAGTTCCCTTAGTGCCTTCGGTCTCCCCAGTTCCTCTAATATTAGCCCCCTTAGCTAGCGCTGCAGGCCCTCTTGCCATGCCATGTCCTCGTCGCCGCCGCCGCCGGGAGCACGATCGGCCTCCTGCTGGCCTTCTTCCACGTCGCCGCCGGGAGCGCGGTCGGCCCCCTGAACTGCGTTGCCACTGTGGTGTCTGATCGATCTGTGTGTTAAACTGCATTTATGTATAGGTTTTCTCCTTTAGGATTAAATGGTATGAGAGAGTGTAACCTCTTGTTGCTCTCTCTAAAAAAGGAATGACCTCACATACATGCAGGAAATAAGCTATACCTGGTTATTTAGAAAATACTTTATGTAGTGTCTGTACTGTTATGTTAAAACTCTATGTATGCATATGTGTTCTCTTTCTTAAAGTCTTTACTGGAATGTATGTATTGTCTCTTTCCTTAAGGGCTCAGGCAAAGGAGATGTGATTTAAACTTCCCCCACAGAAAGAATGCATAGAATGTCCTTGTAGCTCTCTGGCCTTCCATATAAGGAATGACCATATGTTTAGCTGTAGGTTAGGAGGCTGGAGCTATTTTCTTAACCATGTATGGAAGGCAGGATGTGGGGGTTGCCAACACTACACTATATAACCTTTGTCTCTTCTTATGTTCTGGGAGCTAGGGCGATTAGAGACATACCCTCTCCCAGGTGGCAAGAAAAAGCGCCTGTTTTGACATTGTCTTTTTTGTAAATAAACTTTATGTTATACATTAAGACTGTCGGCGAAGGATTTCTTCAACCACACAATGAAACTACAATTTTTGGTCACTACAATTTTGGCATCGTGAACTACAATTTTGGCGTCACTGAACTGAGAACTGATTGTGGGCTACAGCACGTGGTCAGCTTCCGGGGGAACTCATGGCCAAGAGCAACCTTGTGGAAGTGAGTGTGTGTTTGTTTCATTCCAGCTCACACAGAAAAAGCACCTGTGTTGGAGGATTTTTGGTTTTTGTGTGTGTTGTGGTTATCCTTCGTTTTAAATTTTTAAGTATTTGTGAGGTTATTGGAAAAAAAAAAAAGAGAGGGAGAGAAACAGTGTTAAAGAATGAAGTAAAATAAGAATTAAAAGAAAAAAAAAGGACACGGGTGATGGCTGTAAGATTGATCACCTCACTGAGAATGCCCACCCTCGGGGTTTTAATAGGTTTAGAGGTCCTTGCGGTCTGTTTAGGATATAACGGTTAGAAAGACCGATGTCTCACAACACGCCGCAAAAAGCTGCCAACCCTTAAAAAGTCCAGGGATGCAGGGTTTCGAGGCCCCTCAATTAATTTTGAATCATAAAAGCAAGCAATTTGGGTTTTGAAGTCCTTTGATTTAAGATTAACTGTGAAAGCTGCCCCCCAAAAAATAGGGAAATGGGTTTCGAGGTCCCTCCACTTATTCTAAAACAGAAGAATGAGTAACTTGGGTCTAGAAGTTCTTTTGTGTCAGAATAAATTGAAAAAGCTGCCCCCGACAGGGAAATTGGGTTTAGAGTTCCCTCGTTTTATTCTTAAGACTAAAAGCAAGTATTTGGGTTTACAAGTCCTTTTCTTCTTTCAGAATAAATTGTAAAAGCTAGCCCCTGTAAGATAAAGTGTAAAAGAGAAGAAATAAGAGTAAAAAGAGAAAGTGTAAAAGAGAAGAAATAAGAGTAAAAGAGAAAAGTGTAAAAGAGAAGAAATAAGAGTAAAAGAGAAAAGTGTAAAAGAGAAGAAATAAGAGTAAAAGAGAAAGGTGTAAAAGAGAAGAAATAAGAGTAAAAGAGAAAGGTGTAAAAGAGAAGAAATAAGAGTAAAAGATAAAAGTGTAAAAGAGAAGAAATAAGAGTAAAAGAGAAAAGTGTAAAAGAGAAGAAATAAGAGTAAAGAGAAAGTGTAAAGAGAAGAAATAAGAAGTAAAAGAGAAAAGTGTAAAAGAGAAGAAATAAGAGTAAAAGAGAAAAGTGTAAAAGATAAGAAATAAGAGTAAAAGAGAAAGGTGTAAAAGAGAAGAAATAAGAGTAAAAGAGAAAAGTGTAAAAGAGAAGAAATAAGAGTAAAAGAGAAAGGTGTAAAAGAGAAGAAATAAGAGTAAAAGAGAAAAGTGTAAAAGAGAAGAAATAAGAGTAAAAGAGAAAAGTGTAAAAGAGAAGAAATAAGAGTAAAAGAGAAAAGTGTAAAAGAGTAAAATGAAAAGAAATAAGAATAAAGATAAGGAAAGAAATAGCCGCTTAATTGGGTTAAGCCTTCTATAATGGAGCTGCTTTAGGCAGGCCTAAATCCTGATTAAACATTAGAATTGTTTTCTTAGGTCAGTTTTTTTTTTGGGAGGAAAACTGGAAGTGCAAAAAGTTCTATGGAAAAGGTTTTCATGGACACTGCTGACGAGTTGTGTATGATATAACCTTCTATTTGAATTTGCACTTCGTTAAGAGGTAGCATAAATTTGTATCCTAAAAGACAGATGAGAAGAAGCGGCAGTGGCAGAGAAGAAAAAGTCGACTAGTCTGTGTGTTTCTGTTTCATGTTGAGCGAGACGTGTCTGTGGAATTGGTTTCTTTCTTTTTGTGAGGTTGAGGCCCCATCTGACTTTCCTTGCTTTTGTGTAACGTCTAAATGTGTTTATGTGAAATGAGATGTGTTTGTCCTTCATGTTTGTGTGTGTCATTAAGGGTGTGATCCCTGTGCCTTTTCCTTTGTGTGTAAGCTGTGTCTGTGTCTGTGTCTGGGTGCTTGAGTCTCTGTTTAAGTGAGAAGTGTGTGAGAGGGAGCCTTTCACCCCCCTCCTTCTTATGTGTGTCTGTGTGTGTGTGTGTGTGTGTTGCCCCTCCTTACCCCTGAAGAGCAGAGTGGTGTGTGATTAATAAATTAAGTTTTATTGGCTTTAAAGAGAAGTAAAAGTGTGTGTGAAATTGAATAGTTGGAGTAGAGGATTTGACAATTGGTGTTAACATTTGAAAAAGTGATAATCTGGCTGGATTTGTGGGTGTGTGTATAGTGGTGGTTTGTATATGAAAATAATCATTTGATGCTGTGAATATTGCTTTTTGGAGTATGTTAAATATTGTGGTAAACGGAGCATGTGGTTGTGCAGGATTTCAGTAGGTGGAGAGACAGAGCTGTGAGGCCTCTGTCTGTGCAGAGTTGTAAATTATCCACATGTGGTTGTGGAATTTTTGGCCAAGCGTCCATTTTGGGTTTTTGGGTGTGTGAGGATTCACCATTTTGTGGAGGTGTGTGTGAATTTGAGCCTGTCCTTTGTGTGTTTATGAGGAGGAGATCCCCCTCCCTCCCTCCCTCCTTCCGTTTATTTTTCCTGCGCTTGGAGAATCTGTGTGTGTGTGTGGGTGTGGCATCTTGCCTTATGAGGTTACTGCTGATTGGTAATTAAACATAGAGGTTATAGATGTTATATTATGGGTAATGATAAATTACACTACACATGAGTTGCCTGTTAATTGTTAGAAATTCAGACACTTCTTTGAGGGATTTATAGTTAATATGTCTTAATGGTCTTGTTTTTGTGCTCTTACAATTTGTGAATCTTTCTGTAAGAGGTCTTTGATGACAGAATTCCATGATTCCTTTTTAGAGGGATTTTGTTAGTTTTATGGTTCCTTGAAAAAGAGAAGAAAAAGAAATAAAGTGGGTTCTAAAGAAATGGTGTTAAAGAGAGATTACACGTCCAAGATGCTTGGTAGTGTAATAAACTTGCTTTGTTGATGTTATACTGCAAAGCTATGTGGAGGATGGATATTATTATATATATGTGTGTGATTTTATATGTTAATACCTGAACTAATCGTTGCCTTTTCTCTTTGCCCTGCATGAGAGACAATGGGAGTGGCAACATAGACAGAGCCAGAGGAGATATCTGGCCAGAGCCTGAGGGCCAGTGGATCAACTTCCTTGAAAGGCCAGTGTTGTTCTTATTCACAAACTCTTCCTGATATGTTCTTTAAACATTTATGAGTACATATTTACTTTGCTTTTAAAGATATATCTAATTTGGCATTTATATAGAACATCTGCTTGATTTCAATTCTCTGGCAATTTGGCAAAAAAATTTGACACATTTAAGGGGTTTATACTTTGTTGATGTTAGTAATAGTGTGTCTTATGGTGCATATTGAGCTCAATTCTGGTTTGGAAAAATTGAGTTATATCGTTATAGTGGGTTGAATAGTTTTTGCATCAGAACGTTTGTATTTCTTCTGGTGTTGGCAATTTAGTGTTTACTGATTGTTACCAAGTAACTAATAAATAAGTGGCCTAAGATATTCAGGAAATGATCAATTACTGCTAATGATAAACAAAGAAATAGATAAATAAAATTGTCTGATTACAATACCACTGATTAATTGGAAATAAAATAAGTTCATTGAAAATTAGTTAATTCATTCATTCATTGAAAAAATAAATAAATAAAAAGGGAAATTTGAGAATTCATTAAAATGTCTGACAATGATATCACAGTTTTGGAAGCAATTACCACAGTAGAGGTAGTTCAACAGAGTAATCCATTAATTAAATTACTCATTGCAAAGACATCAGAAAAATTGCAAAGACGATGGCCACATATTGATCAACCCTGGCCTAAGGATGGAACTTTTAAATCCAGATGTGATTCAAACCATAAGGGTTCTTGTGTCTGCATACAAAGCGGAACAAAAGAAGGGGAAGAAAGGAGAACGACGAAAAGTGAAGAGAGAAGTGGAACTGAGCATCTTACAGCTGTTTGACATCGAAGGACAGAAGTTGATACAAGCTACAAAAGCAGAAAGAGAAAAAAGCTTGAAAGAAATTGAGGAAAATACAAAATCAACGCAGAAACTGATGGCTGAAATTAATCTGCCATTCTCACAACTGACTCCAGTACAAAATCTACCTCCATACGAACAGAAAGTGGAGTTTGAAGACGTCTATCCACAATAACCAGTACTTAATCAAGATGGCAATTATTGCCTTAAGGATGACAACGATGGAGTAATTGAAGTGGAACCAGCTGAGACCACTACAAAACTGGTTCCAAGTTCTAAAAGTAAAAAGAAGACATCAACCTTGAAGATTAGGAACAGAAGGATGGAAAAACAACAGGATCAAGAGACTCTCAGAAAGCTCAACCAGATACAACTGGGAGAGAGTAGGAGAAAAGAGGAGAAGCAAGCTGTGGTCATGCAGAGCCAGCAGCCGTCAGATCAACCAGCAATACAAATGCAGCCCAAGCAGGCTGAACCTCAACTGTTGCAGCCATCATTGGTGATTCCAGTGACCTCTTACCCTCAGTCAGTGTATAATCGAGTGCAGTCCTGGAGAATCAGAGGACAAAGAACATTTGGAAGAGGAAGAGGAAGAAGTTTTAATTTAAATTTGCAACAGTTTTCAGAGGGGTGTTACAACTGTGGACAATTTGGTCATTTTGCTCGTAATTGCAACAGATCCAGAGGAGTTAGAGGCCGACCAAACGGATCCAGAGGCCCAGCAAACCCTTTCATGGGAAAGGAACAAGGATTTTGGGGATGCCCAGAGAATCTGAGCGAGAGATGTCAGCTGGTAGCATCAAGACCAGAGAAAGATCCAACAGTAAAGGTGGAAGTGAACAATCACCTATTGGAGATGGTGGTGGATAGTGGAGCAGATTTCACCTGTGTGCGACCTGAAGATGCTACACATCTCTGTGTGTGAGGACAATATGCGAGGAAGCAAACTACGACCTGAAGAACTCTTGGAAGCAGAGAATTGATGGCTGTTTGTCAGCATGGATTGAAGCAACTTCCTTGTAATCTTTCTTGGATGCAAGATGGCATTTTGGCCTTTGAAACAATTAAACAGAGGCTGTAAGAAGCCCCAGCGTTGGTGCTTCCAGACTATTTTAAGAACTTTTTGAGTGTTTGCCTCTGCGGGTGGTAAATATGCATGTGGAGTTCTTTGTCAGACAATTGGAATAGGGACAAATTCCCAATATGTTTATTATTCTAGTGCTTATTTAAAAGTGGAGCAGGGACTACCACTATGCTATAGAGTCCTAGTGGGGATTTCATTGATGTATGATGAAGCATTATTGGTCATGAGGGGTTACTCAGAGAAAATTTTGTCTATAATAGTCTCAGAAACTTGCTGGGCTATGGTAAATATACATTGACTATGTCCAGAATTAGAGACTATTGTAGGCTCTTGGAGCAAGAAGATGTCACTTTAGTGAGGTGCGTCACAGCTAATTTAGCCAAAAACTTGCCAAAACCAAAAGAAGGTGAATGATAAATTGAGTGCTGATTATGCATTAGTAAAAGGGTAATTTTTTGCTAAATTTCAGTCCAGAGAAGTGAAAAGCAGATGGGAATTTTAAGATTGGAAAAGATGGAAGAGAGTTTGTGGATAAGACTGTAAAAGTGATCTTGGAAAACTGGGAATTAAATAGTGCCTTAGTGATGTTTATCATCTACAGAGCCGAGGAATTTGTGAATGAGGTTTGAAAGATTGTGCTAAGATTTGTCAGCATGCGGACAACTGACTTGGATGATGGATGTGGTGATAGAAGGAGTGGTGGAGTAATACTCACTTTGATGTGTACTCCTATTAGATCTTTTCTGTTTAGTTTTATTATAATCTTCACATCTGTTTTTATTATTAGTTGTTAGTTAATTGACCCTTACTACCAATTATTAAAAATCTCTTTATTTGTTTGTTTATGTCTTATATAGTGATGTGATGCTTCCAAGGGGGGAAATGAGAGAAAAATGAGATAAATTGGAAATGCAAAAATGGGAAATAGGAAATTTCACATTTATCTAAAAAAAAAAGAAAATTAATGAATTAACATTTGATGTTTTCAATGTTATTTGTGGTTTTTTACAGAAGATACTGTTCAGTGTTCTTGTGTCTTTCAGAAAAGGTGTTCAGGAACCCGCTGACATGAGGGTTCATACAAAGGGACAATAAAAAGGACTGAAATGCTTTGAATCAACCCAGTATGGACACCACATGAAGGAGCCAAAGCTGTTGGAGAACTACAGTTGATATTCAAATGTTTGGCTGAATTTACATGATAATAAAATATTGCTTTATTGTAGGTTCATTACAGTAACACAATAGCAGAACTTGTGACAGTTTTTCATGTATGCATAACATGTTTGGTTAAATCAATTTAAGAAGGATGTCTGTCAAGTACATTGGAACCTCAGATGTTTTATTCTTTTATTCGATTCTAGGGAGAGAAATGGATAGGCAGGGACAAGGTCCATAGAGAGGTCCGATGGGTCGACCAGCTGATCTAATGGACATTTTTTTGATTTTATTTACTGAGGCTTTCTTGTGTATTTGCTAAATGGTCACATGACAAACACTTTTTTTCTTTTTGAGTTCCTCTGAGGTGCCAGAAGTAGGGGTTTTTTGCTCCCACACCTCACAGGAAATCAGAAAAGAGTTTTTGTTAAAGTTATGTTATGGGAGAAACTGTTGTTTGGAGTAATAATAAGTATCTTTGTTTTTGAGACTTAGTTGGAAGTCTCAAAGGGGGGAAATATGTGGTGTCTGATCGATCTGTGTGTTAAACTGCATTTATGTATAGGTTTTCTCCTTTAGGATTAAATGGTATGAGAGAGTGTAACCTCTTGTTGCTCTCTCTAAAAAAGGAATGACCTCACATACATTCAGGAAACAAGCTATACCTGGTTTTTCAGAAAATACTTTATGTAGTGTCTGTACTGCTATGCTAAAACTCTATGTATGCATATGTGGTCTCTTTCTTAAAGTCTTTACTGGAATGCATGTATTGTCTCTTTCCTTAAGGGCTCAGGCAAAGGAGATGTGATTTAAACTTCCCCCACAGAAAGAATGCATAGAATGTCCTTGTAGGCCAGGGGTAGGGAACTCCAGGCCTCGAGAGCCGGTGTCCTGCAGGTTTTAGATGTGTCCCTGATCCAGCACACCTGACTCAAATGACTGAATTACCTCCTCAGTCTGCAGTCAAGTTCTCCAGAGTCCTGCTAATGACTTCTATATGTGATTCAGGTGTGCTGGATCAGGGACACATCTAAAACCTGCAGGACACCGGCTCTCGAGGCCTGGAGTTCCCTACCCCTGTTGTAGGCTCTCTGGCTTGCCATATAAGGGATTGTCCAGATGTCCAGCTATAGGTTAGGAGGCTGGAGCTGTTTTCTTAACCATGTATGGAAGGCAGGATGTGGGGGTTGCCAACACTACACTATATAACCTTTGTCTCTTCTTATGTTCTGGGAGCTAGGGCGATTAGAGACATACCCTCTCCCAGGTGGCAAGAAAAAGCGCCTGTTTTGACATTGTCTTTTTTGTAAATAAACTTTATGTTATACATTAAGACTGTCGGCGAAGGATTTCTTCAACCACACAATGAAACTACAATTTTTGGTCACTACAATTTTGGCATCGTGAACTACACCACTTTTATGGTTTCCCTGGCAGGTCCCCTCAATGGTGGGGTCTTGCACGTGCTTCGTCATTTGGTTTGTTTTTGGACTTTTTCCAGCCTTGTGCTGCCGCCTTGTGTTCCCTTTCTTGGTTTGTTTTTTGGACTATGGTGTTCTTTTATTTTGTCTCGAGCCCTCCATCCTGGTCCCCCGCCTCCTGCCCTGGTCTGGGTTGTGTTTTGTTGCGGCCGTCTGGAGCCGGCCCTTGGGGGGGGGGGTTCTGTCATGATCCTGGGCTGGTGGCCCAGTGCTTTGTGTTCTTTTGATTATGTTTTGTTATCTCTGATTATGTTTATTTGGTTTCTTTCATGTGGGTCTTCAGTTGGTTATGGTTTTGAGTTTAGTCGGGGTTTGTATCCTTTTCTTGTCTTTCCACGTCTCGGTGTTCAGCGTTTATTAGTTACTGGCCTCTTGTCTGTTATTTCCTTATGTTGTGCTTCGTCTGCATTTGTGTCTTTGTTTACTTCCTGTTTTAGTTTGATAGTCTAGTTCTCCCTGTGTGTCCTGTCTATTTTCGCTTCCCCTATTTAATTAGATTCTGTTCACCTGTGCCCAGTGTTCCCCAGCTGTTGTTACCCACCATTACCTCCTGTATGTATTTAAGCCCCTGGGAAATGAAATTACTGAACTTTACTATAAGATCCAGATAAAAACCAAAAAATAAAAAGGCTCCAAATTTAGAGGGTTTTGCATCTGAACTCTTCATATGTTCCTATATTCATTTTAAAAAATCCTTTAAAGCACCCTGTGATCCAAAAAAAAAAAAAATACAAAGTAAAATTTAAAAAAAATCACAAGACTGAAATACTCGCTCTTGGTTAATGGGAGAAGTTACATTTCCCCTCTAATCTTTTAACATCTGGCTCGACAGCTGTCAGGCTGATGCACAAGCTGTCCTCCAAAGACTCGTTTGGTAGTCGGTTCCTCTCACATGTTTTTTAGCTTCACAAGTGTATGTTGATCCGAACATGTTGAGCATATACATGGCCAATGTCTTCAGTGTGTCATGCTCTTGGGGCCAAGCAACCCAAAAGGCACTCAAACTTTCAGCACCACGGACAGCAGCTTTCATGTCACGAGCAGCCTGGAAGTCACTCAGTTCACTCTGAACAGCCGCCTCATCCAGCAGTATCACCTTACACGTGTTGGTGGAGATTCTCCAGCTGGGCTGATAGTGAACGGGTCACACACGCATTCAATGATATCCCTGGAAATGGCAAAGTCATCAAATCTGGCAGAGAAATTTTCTCTTAGCTGTGTGATAAATTTCTTCATGTTCTCCGTGACCTTGCTGTCACCCACCGTCTTACATGTGCTGAAGTGTAGCAGCCTCCCCGACAGCAAATCTGAATGGAAAATCTCAAGTTTATTTTCAAAGGCTTCGGGTTTTTCCACCATATCAACCACGGTTTTGTAGTAGGGGTCATCAAATGTAGCTGATGACCCGTGCTCTACATCAACTACATTTGTCCAAGGGCCAGAATTTTTCTCAGCAGACACAGTGAGAACCAGAAGCTCTCTGTAAATCTAAAACTACAGAGGAAAGGAAAAAAACCGTGGTTGGACGCTCAAGAGGGTGGGTGACAGCAAGGTCACAGAGATCTACTGCAGACATCAGCACGACAGGTAGACAGAACTACACATCTGTGACCATGGGAAACAAGTCTGCTCTTGTTTGTTTTTCACTTTTAATATTCTTGTTATATTATGATTCAGTGTGTGTACTTTATACATGTTTGAAATGTCCCTTTCTATCCCTCTTTAAAACACTCTGATTCACCTTGTGTCTGAATAGTGCCGTACAAATAATTTTGACTTTTATATGCAAAACATACAAATATAATTGTGGACAAACTGAGTTATTAAACGTTCCCCCAAACAGGCACTGATCAGTTGTTTTGCTTGCTTTTGAGTTTTGTGATGATTTAAAAATTGTGAAAAATCTGACAAACAAAGATAACAGTAGCTGATGACAAAAGACGTTAAACAAAGACAATTACACAGTTACAATCATCATATACATTTTATTGGTTTCTGCTAATAAATCCAAATATAATACCTTGCTATTCAACACTGGTGTACCTGCAGATGTTTCACAATAAAAGCCCTATTATTAGAGGTTTCTGTCCACTGCAGGGCTTTTAATTTGCAATGTTTTCAGGTAGTGTTGAGGTTGTAATGGAGTAATACAATTACTCAACAGGGCAGTGAGATCCTGAAACAAGACTGATTTATCTCTGTGCTCAAACAAAGACGGCTGGATTTCAAAGTAAATTTCTGTTCTCCATATTTTTTGAAGGTTATGATCTGATGTTTAAATCATTACACTCAATAAACAGTGTGGGCATTCATGTGCTGGACTGCTGATGTAGCCTCTTGGTGTTTTGGGGTTGCCAGTGCAGCAGCAGATATTTAGGCCCAGATTTGAGCTTCCTGCTGTCGGTCAGTGGGATAAACATATAGTTTTTAAAAGTTGTTATTAAAACTCACCATCATGTTGACAAACATTTTTTTTACAGTTTTGAACCATAAGAACATTAATCAGGGTTGTAAAAATCATGTCTTCTGCTTTTATGTGCATGCTGTGTGTGTTCAGTGAACTGTATCAGTGTGTGTGGTATCTTCCAGCTGCAGCAGCAGTTCAGACTCTGTTCAGTGTGACTGAGGGAGGTTTTTGTATGACTGTTTTTCACTGTGTGAACACATCCTGACTGTTGATGCTGTGATAACTCTTACAGTAATAAACTGCTGCATCTTCATCCTGGACTCCACTGATCGTTAGGATGAAGTCAGTCTTTGATCCACTGCCTGAAAATCTTTCAGGAATATTTGATGCTCGTTCATTGACTCTGTAAATGAGCAGTTTAGGGCCCTCTGTTTCTGTCTGCTGGTACCAATATAAAAGGTCTTTACCACTTACTCCACCAACAGCAACTGCAGGGCTGACTGCACATCTGATAGTGACAGTGTCGCCCAGAGGAGCTCTCATGGCTCCAGGCTGAGTCACTGTGACCTGTCCTCTGGACTCTGAGGAGACAGAGACACAAACAGAAAGCAGCTTCATGGTTTTATCAGCTTCATTTCAGAGAGACGGACGTTCATAGAGAGGAGTTTGATTCTCTGGACTTTACCTGTGAAGCAGCAGCAGAGGAGAGTCCAGATGAGGACGCAGGTCAAAGCCATGTTTTTGATGAGGAGGATTTCTGTGGCTTCTGCTGTGATGAAGGACAGCTTATAGTCCTGACAGTGTTCAACTCTCAGGACTATAAAGTCTCCCAGAGGGCTGGAGCATGCTGCTGCTGATGCAAAGTGGCTCTATGGAAATGCTCTGACTGACTCCAGCAGGGACGTGGACGACTCTGATGATGCTGTTTGTCCCTGGATCAATGACTTCATCACAGGATTCATCAGGAATACGTCTTTATGTATTTTTAATTTTAATATGAATTTATTCACTCTGAACATTTTGAGAAATAAGAGTTTCTTTCTCCACAGCTCAGAGAAAATTAAAAACAGAATAAATGTGTATTAATGTCATTTGTGTCTGTTTGAGTTGATGTTCCTGTGAATCAGCTGTTTTACACACTCAGATGTTTGTGTGCAGTTTGTTGTGTTCAGAGTCAGAGAGCCGTGTCTCTGCACAGTGAGAGGTTTTTGTACGACGCCTCAGTCAGTTTGTATCACTGTGGTGGACGTTCGGTGGAGGAACCAGGCTGGATGTTGGAAGTAAGTAAAAACTTTTACATGTATTTTCTAATTTCATAAATATTACTTTGCTTTAACATCCCAGTTCTTCACTGGAAGCTGAAACGTAATTCTGAAGTCTAAAACTTAAAATATGAATATTTTCCACCAGTTTAAATGTAAAATAGAAATGGTCAAATGAAACATCATACTGTAAATAAGTAACATATTCATTAACCAAAACATTAGATCAAATTTAATGACTGAAACTTGAGGACTTTAACTTGAGGGTTTGTCGGTCAGAGAGCCGTGTCTCTGAGACGACTCAGTCAGTTTGTGGTGGACGTTCGGTGCAGGAACCAGGCTGGATGTTGGAAGTTAGTTTTTGCTCACATGTTAAATAATTACCTTCATATTTCTGTAATTATCTATGAGACATCATTTTCCACTGGACTAAACTCCAGTTCAAATTGATGTTCAAATGCATTAGAGGACCTTTATTGTCCTTTAAAATATTTGAATATTTAGTCTTTAAATGAGCTCAAATTATTCAGGTCAGAGGGACCGGAGGTCGTTTCTTATTCATAACCAAATCTGAGATGTTTTAAAATGTTTGTCTTTTAACCACAAATGGAAATAATTCCAACAGTTTTCTGAGACCATTTGCTTGTTTAAATCCATAATTTTATATTTGCTCACTGGACGTGTTTGGTTGATAATGAGCTTCACAGTGGTCTGATTGACCTTTGCCCTTAAAAAACACAATTAATGATGTTTGTATGAATTTAACAGGACTTTCATTTGACCTGAAGTCACATCTTTGCTTTAATTTTCTAGTGCAGTTTATTGAGTTTCAGGTCTGTGAGGACTGTGTGTGCTGATGTGCATGAGAGGTTTCTTTAAGAGAAGTGAAACTGTGTGAGTGACGGAGCAGAAAACATCTGTCAGAAACTCCTTAAAGGAGGAAATCTGCTTCTCCCACAGTGAAGGTGTTACTGTGTGCTGTGCTGCGTGTTCCCTGTCCTCTAAGCTGATTGGTGTCTCCTAGGTGATGCCCCTCCCACCCTGACGGTGCTGCCCCCCTCCAGAGAGGAGCTGCAGCAGGGGAA